>MU001505.1:1145606-1166207 GCA_010093485.1 Karstenula rhodostoma CBS 690.94 | reverse complement strand
TCTGCTGGGAATCTGCTGGGAATCTGCTGGGAATCTGCTGGGAATCTGCTAGGAATCTGCTGGGAATACTGCTGGGAAGGACAGAAAACTCTGCATTCCGAACACAACCGGCAGACCACAAGGGGAGTTAGCCGTTGTCAAGACAAAGTTGGTGTCAATAATGTCGGGGAGCAGACTTTGCTCTGTGAGTATTCATTGGTACGGACAGGCCGTCTTGGCAGGGTCTTGTGGCAGTGTGGCAGTGCAGACGATCAAGCCACATCTCTGGTATTCGATGCCCTGCAACGGGCGACTGACTGGCCGCACTAGTGCTACGGATGTGTTGCTACCGATACACCATGAAGAGAAACATGCCGACAGAAGACAGCATGGCATTCTCTCAGGTTCTCGTGCGGTGCTCAACCTCGCCAAGGTCGTGGTGAGCTTCGGTTAAACGCCTATGACATCATCGTCGTCCTACACTTCGGGAATAACCCCATGTCTGCGCTTTGCATTCTATTTCCATTCTCGTGGCTCGGAATCCAAGCCCGTCATACTTTTGTACTGGCACGACCGTCTCTTCTTGTAACTGTTGTCGTTTATCAATATTGGAGATCGCCAACGGCTGTGGGTCTTCCATCGGGCGCCAGCCATCTTAGTGTGATTGCTCCCCCAATCCGAGAACACGGGTTGGAGGAGACGCCAGGGCGGTGCGGGGCTGGAAACCCAAAGCATGAAAGTGTGCTTGCCCTGCGTCAACCACTCGAACCCTCTTCCCGCTCCAGCATCGATTGAGGAATTTCCAATGTCCATCATGACGATTCCTCCCCCGGTTCCCTTTTACCGTCCTTGTGCTGGTGTGGGAATGCAGGGCTGCCGTGTGCTGGTGCCGATGCGTCTTGCAGTCCACATATGCAGGGAAACAGGAAAATCTTGCAACCCAATCCAACACGCCCCCACATCAATACTCGTATGCGCAGCCGGTGTTGGTTATGCCGAGGACAGCCCCAAGTTCGGTTGTTGAACGTAGCCTACCCTACCTCTGTAAACCCTTAGCCCTCACTTGTGCAAATTTTCGTGGGCACCGGGTAGGGCTGTGCCGCTGCCTTAGTCGCCAGTCCCTTTTGCTTGCTTCTGCACGAGTCGGAAGTCCAGACGCCTACAGCCTACCCTCACCACTCCGACTCCGACAATTCGTCCGCAAACCACCTGCCGCTACAAACTGCCGGTAACACGCGGAGGGCTTTGCAAGAGGCTGAGCTAAGCCGACCACTAAGCGTAGACTCTTCGCGACGCTAGCCTTCTGGCCATGCCCTCGCGATGCGACCTGGGAAAAGTGTGCTAAATTAGGCAAGCGAAAGCGGCGAATTCGAAATATACGAAAATCTGGGGAAGGGCGCCTGAGGCGTCAGCTTCTCCCGGCTCCCATGGTCCCGTCGCCACCACGTGGATGCAATCGAACCCATCTCACCGGTGCACCTTAGTCTCCGCTGATCCAAGGGTGGTGAGTGTGCGGCGACATGGACGCTTACTCTGACCGTGTGGGCTGATGAGTAAATGTAGTATCCGGTCATCACCCTACAAATCTACTGTTATATCCTCAGCATTGCAATGCTCGGTACAATCTGTATGAATAAGCCTTAGACAAATTGGTGTAGCTGTAGACACAACCTGATTTCAACATATTGAGTAGGTGCAAACACTAAAAAGGTGAGATCCGGTAAACCTCAGCTTCCACCGCCACGGTCGACACCTGCGTGACAATTAACCGAACATAGAAAGTCCAGCAAGAACTGCTATCACTGCGCCAATCATATGTCCATGTTGATTGTTCTCACCCCAAATCACGTTGGAGATGTTTTGACTCAGGTCAGCAGTGGCTACCAGCTCTCCACCGAGTACTCTTACCGCAAGTGCTATGCATTCTTATTTTGATTGGCTGTATTCTATACAATCTCTCATCTCGTATCTCTAAAATTCACGGACACATCCTCCCCCAATCCGAGAAAACTTTCGATCTGGGATCGTAAACGCGCAATCTGTGCGTGCTAACCCTTCTCGTGAAGACCACCACAGACATCAAATTTTTCTTGCTCTGCAAGTGACAGCGCAACGCCATGACAGAGATCACCGATCACCTCAGCTTCGCGCGCTTGCCTTTTGAGATCCAAGTGGGAGTAACTTGGTTTACTTACGACTTCGATCTTAGAGCTTGAGCTTTTAACGGGCCTATCCTAATTTCAAAAACGAGGTGGTTTTCCCTTGATTCAAAGTACTACTCGTTTGGGATGCTAAGTACTGAGGCAGATGGGAAATCACTGCAGGGCCGATACAAGGCTTGCCTCGGCAGCGCTTTACCAAACCCAACTCTATTTTAGATAGCATCTCATGAGCAATAGGCTGTACCCTGATTTTCTGATTGTTGACACGAACCACGAAGTGGTATCCCGCAAAGGGACAGACAAAAAGATGGACTGCGACTGCCGCCCAAAAGTAACACAAAAAAAGCCGGCGCGTACATTCTGCGCTTATGGCGACCGTCGCAATACGAACTAAATGGACTCCTATCATCTTGGAACTCGTTCCAGCGATGCAAGCATATTATCGGGTTGTTCTAATTATTGCTGTCTACAGTATGAATTACGCGCTCGTTGCAATGATCGAGGCGTAATTGCGGTCCAGAAAGCTGGACATTAGTTGACAGTCTTCTCAGACTATACCCTTCAACAGAATGACGCTAATAGGAGGTAAAGTGACGACATTAGGACTCTCAAAACACAAGTGAAAATCTGACAACCCTTTATTCAATATGCTCATCTCAAACAGAACTAACTTCGAATCTGTTGCTCAGAGCAAGAATTATTCTGCACCTCAAGAAATAGAAAGTGAAAGGGTTCACCGTTACTTTTCTATCAAAGAGAGCTACTTTAGTAGCCCGCCCTAAGCCCCCACTTCGGCTCCACCCACAGCGCACACGAGTAACACCATTTTCCAGTGGGTCGAAAAGAAAACCGAATGCTCCGATGTTATCGTTTTTATTCCGAGCCCACTCTTACGGGACACGGAGTTTCACACGCACACTGCAGTAATACATATATATTTTCTGTCCCGGTCAATTGTACCATTTCCCCATTACTCACGGACTAGCAGTTTCGTCATGGACGACCACGAATTGCAAGCGATCAACCCTCGGGAGGTTGGAGTCGACTCTGAATCAGTCGAGCAAAACCTCCCCAGGGTAGATGGAGGCAAGGACGCATATTTGGTCCTAGCATCTGTGTTTGTACAGGGGGCCTTGGTCTGGGGTAATGGGATAATCCGACCGATCTGGTTCAGTCCTCGAGCTAACCATCAAAAGGGTTCGTGTACGGCTTCGGTGTTTTCCAAGAATACTATTCAAGGCAACCGCAATTCGCCGGCAATGTATCGGGTCTTGCTGCGATTGGCACAACAGGATCGGTTAGTCACTATGACCAGGAAACCATCAGATCGTCGGATTAACTCGTTTGCAGGGTATCATGTATCTCACATCGCCGCTTGTGTATGGCTTCTTCCAATGGTATCCAGCATGGCGTAGAACCGTCAGCCTAGTTGGCTTTGCTATCATGCTGTCTGGCATGGTAGGCGCTTCGTTCGCGAACTCGGTTGCGGAATTGCTCGTCACACAGGGAGTTCTCTACGGCCTGGGAGGCTCGTTGCTCTTCTTCCCGGTCTATTCTTACCTCGATGATTGGTTCGTCAAGCGACGCGGCCTAGCATTCGGTGTAATGATTGCTGGTGACGGAACTGGAGGTGTTGCCATTCCTTTGATATCACAATGGATGCTGGAGAAATGGGGTTTCCGAACGGCGATGCGCGCTTGGGCCATCATCAGCTTCCTCTTCGTCTCTGCATCGCTGGTATGCTTGAAACCTCGCCCGAAGGCTCGAAGTACCGCCGAACCGATTTCCCGGGGCTTCGACATGCGGTTCCTGAAAAGCCCAGCCTTCTGGATCCTCCAGGCCGGGAACATATGTCAAGGGCTGGGCTACTTCATGCCCATTCTGTACATGCCTTCTTTTGCTGCTGCCCGGGGCTGGCCTAACATCACTGGCACCATCGCGGTCTCTCTGTGCAATATATCCATCGTTGTCGGCGCAACCGCGACCGGATGGATTGTTGATCGTTACCATGTCACTACGGCCATCCTGATTTCCTGCATCGGCACCATGGTGGCTGTCTTTATATTCTGGAGTTTTTCGGTTTACCAGCCTATGCTGTTTATTTTTGCGATCACCTACGGGATCTTTGCTGGCGGCTTCCCTGCCACGTGGTCGGGCTGTGCCAACCCGGTGCGCCGAAGGTATCCTGTTGAGAACGGGATGATTGTCGCATTGTTCACGGCAGGCAAGGGCATAGCATCTGTTATCTCTGGTCCTGTGAGCGGAGCACTAGTCGCAGCTGACACCTGGAAAGGCCAAGTAGGGTTCGCGTACGGCAGTGGATATGGGTACATGATCATCTTCTCGGGTATTACCGCGTCATTTGCAAGTATTGGTTGGATAGGAAAGCGACTAGGGCTCGTGTAGAGACCAGGTCTGATTTACTTAGAGTTTCCGGTCCAGACGGCGTTCCGCACAGTGATTGTAGGGTGCACCTATTGAATCAGAATGATTATTCAATGCGCCCATCCTAGAGCTCCGTTAGTAGACCCTCTGTTTTGTTATATGGAGACTATCGTGTAGACGCACCATGTCACAATTTCCTCAACACCAACACCAGGCCGCCACTTTCTTCGCCTCCGAACTTTCTATAATTGTGCAAATTGTTCTCCAGCAGCTCCACCGTACCACTTTCTTCTAGTCCCTTCAACACCTTCTCGAAATTTCCCTCTTTCCAGAAACTCTCCAGAACAGTGGCAACGAGTACCCCACCAGCCTTTACAACCCGTACGAGCTCTGGCAATGGTTCTGGTCCTACGTGCCCGTGTGTAAAGGTCCCACTACACGTCAGCGCATCGTAAGTATCCTCCTCGATATCAAGCTTTGTTGTCAAGTCTGTAACTTCCAGGTTCCGATACGCGCCAGTCTTCTCTGCTACCCTAAGCATGCCCTCACTAAGATCTAGTCCGTCGATTATCTTGAAGCCGGACTTGTGAAGTGTAACGCCGACAAGACCGCTGCCACAGCCTGCGTCAACAACACTTGCGTCCGCTGGAGAAACCTTGAGATACTTTGGGACCATCTCGGCAACGATACGTGGCGCGATAAAACTATAGGTTTGCATATCGGCGTCGTAGCTAGACGCCCATTGGTCGTAGAGCTGGCGCGACTCATCCTTGCTTTTGGCTGCAAAGACGCGGTCGAGGAACGATTTATCAGTGGAAGACATCTTAATGTCTTTGTTAGTTATTGATGGGATATGGAGGTAAATGATGCTGTGTCCTTCAGGCCCGTGGCTACCTAGAGCCGAATGGCGGTGATGGTGTGACCGAACTTACGCAGAATGATGTCATATGTACACAGATATCTAAGGGCCTGTTCGGTTAACTATAATCTTAACAGCAGCTCACCTCACTTTAACTATTTCAGATATAGTATATTAAAACTAGTCTTCTATTTAGTATAGAAAATTATTAATATAATTCTAATTTTATATAAGTTAGTCTAATTTATTAGTATTTTTAATTTTTATCTAGCTCTAATTATATATTACTAGGGTAGTTTTTTACCTACTTATACTATATATAATAGATATTTTAGTTATATTATAAAAAGTTTTTATCTTACTAGTATATATAGGTAGCTAGTATAGTCTAGGCTAGTTAAATAGGTAGGATTAGGGTTACCTATAGGTTAGCCTAGGTTAGCCTATAGGTTAGCCCTTTTTCTTATTTATTTAAGCTAATAATCTATAATAAATTAAGTTTAAATATTTAATATCTAGAACTATATATATATTATACTATATTTAAGTTATAAGTATAATATATTATCTATTAGTAATATTAGAATTAAAAATAAAGGTTAGATAGGATTAGATATAGATTAGCTAATATCTCTATAAAAATAAAATATATCTTAAATTTTTTTTAATAATTAGAATTAGTTATTAAGGTTCTTTAGCTTTAGTATTATACTTTTTTTTATTATAGTCTAGTTCTAGAAATAAAAAAGTATAAATAAAAACTTTTACTAGTCTAGTATAGTCCTATATACACTTATATATAATTATATATACTAGATACCCTAGATATACTAGCTAGCTATATATTTTTATAGGTATATATTATAATTATAGTAGAACTAGACTAGAAGAAAGGAAAGAATTATATATAAAATAATAGTAATAGAGATAAAACTAATAGATACTTATATATAAGTCTATAAAATAGCTTATATTATAAGTTATATAACTATAATTCTACTAAAAGTATAAAATTCTAAAAGTACTAGATTTTAGTAAAAATAAAGTAAATACTTTTACTAAAAAGATAGAATCTATAGGAGTAGACTAAGGGATTCTAAAATAGTAAAAATTAAAATAACTAGTATATAATTTAAAAAGATCTCTATATAATTTTTATTTTTTTTAATTAATTTAAAATATTATTTAAAAATAGTTTATTTTTATACCTAAATTAAAGCTATTTATATATATATAAATACTTAGTCTTCTTTTAGTATTATTATATTATATTCTATTATAGTATTAAATTATTATTTAATTTTATATTTACCTCTATTATATTTTATTTCTTAAATAATTCTTAAAGTATAGATCTAAATTAGATATATAGAAAATCCTTTATAATACTTTAATTATCTAAGGGTTTAAGTTAATATAGTATTACTAAATATATCTACTAGTATAAGAGATTTAAATAGAAGCTTAGCCTTAGATCTAGTTAATAATCTAGTTACTTTCTTAGTTATATAAGCTAAAAAGATAGAATAGCTTAAAACTTAACTAGTTACTATTTTAAAGTAAATATAAACTTTAGTAGTAATAACTAATCTAATATAAATTAACTTTAAAATTCTAAAAAATTATAATAAGGAAGTTAAGAGTAACTTTAAAACTTTTCTTATAAATATAAAATTATATTATAGATATAATAGTAATATATTTAGAAATAACTAGACTAAAATTCTAGTAACTATAATATATATAATAAGAAGGGCTATAGAATAAATATACCCTATTATTAAAAACTTTCTAGTATATAAAATAGAGCTAGATAGATAGAATAAAAAAACTATAAAAATATTTAAATTCTAGAAAGGATTTAAAAAATAAATTAAAATTATATTTAGTAAAATAGATAAAGAATAATAAGCTAAATAACTTATTTAATATATAAAGTAAATAAGATTAGCTAGTAAATACTCTACTATATTCTAATAGTTTTAGACTAAAATTAATTAGAATAATACCCTACTATAAATAGTATACTATAATAGCTTAAAAGAGTTAGTTAATAATAAACTACTCTATTATAAGAAGTCTAATAGTCTAGAAACCTTAATTAAATTAGTAGTATAAATTAACTATTAATTATATAAATAATTACTAGAAAAGAAAGAATCTACTAAACTAGTATTTAGTCTAAAGACTAATATATAGAAACTATATTATAAATAAAGAAATTATAATAAAGATATAATTATAGAAAATAAAACCTATAAAAGAAAAAAAAAAATCCTATAATAAAAGAAATAAGATAATATCTAATAATAATACTTTAAAAATAGGGCTTATCTAAATTATAAAAAGAAGAAATACTTTAAGACTAAATATTTTTTTAGAAAGTTTTAAGATAAATAAGCCTAAGTAATAAGGATAGCTATAGTAATACTATAGTCTAGAACCCCTATACTACTATAGGGTAATACTATAAATAATAAATCTAAAACCTCTAAACTACTAATAAAAGTTTAAAAAATAATTAATAAAAAAAATATTATAAATTAAATTCTATAAAATCTATATTAAATATATAAAAGTAGTAGATATTTTATACTAGTTTATAACTATAAAATTAGAATTATAGATATAAATACTAATTAAATATATTACTAAATAAAAGAAAAGTAAAATAGAGTACTAGCCCTAGTATAGTAAATCTAAATAAATAATAATTACTTAATAATTATATAGTAGTACTATAGATTTACTAAATATAAATACTATAAAAAAGAAAAAGATATAATAGTAGAAATATTTAATAAATTAGGATATAAGAAATTATTAAAGGAAAATTATACTATAGAGTTATACTATATATATAGATATAAAGAATAGAAAGAATATTATAATACTTTAGAATAGTACTAATATTATTTATACTATTATTTAATATACTAGAAATAGAAGTATATAATAGAATATTAGTCTATAAAATATAATTTAGAAAAAACTAAAAAGTTTTATAAGTATAGTAATAATACTTATTCCTTATAAAAAGATTTAAAATATATATAATAAGTTTAATAAAAGGACTATAACTATATAAAGAAATATCTAAAATACCTTAGTAAAAAAAAAGAAATTACTAATAACTAATAAAAAAAATACTATAAATATATTATATTATATAACTACTTAGTTATAGGATACCCTATATACTAAAATTAAATAAATAAAGAAGAACTTATTTAAGTTCTTAGAGTAGAATAGTACTAGAAGTATATATACTAGAATTATTTTAAAACCCCTTAGAAATACTAATAGAGTAACTAGAGGTAATATATAAAGAAGTCTAAAATAGTAAAGAATTTATAATATAATAACTATCTACTATATAATAAATATAAATATATAAGAGTTTATAATAAAACTTAAATAATATTAAAAAACTAGAATACTATTAGATAATAAGCTAAGTTAGTAAGAATATTCTAAAAACTTAAAAAGTAAATAGAAATAATAGGGCTATAGAACCTTATATAGAAAAATAGATTATAGTTAAAAAATTCTAAGTAAATATACTAATAGACCTTAGTACTACTAGATATCTAATTTTATCTAGGATAGTAGAGAAATATAACTTACTATATTATAATAAAGTAGAACTAGTTTAATTAGAAATAGTAAATAGAATATTTTTTTAAAGATATAATAAAGGCTAGTTATACTTTAAAATACTATTATTACTAGTAGATATTAAAGGATTTAAGAGCTAATATAGTTTTACTATAATAAATATAGGAAATCTAGAAGCTATTATAAACTATAACTAGTTATTAGAAAATAATCTAGATATTAACTAAAAAAATTAAATAATATATAGCTAAGGATTAATATTATAGATTACTAGTATAAGGTACTTAGAGAAAGTAAAATTAAAGGCCCTAAATATTCTAATTAAGTAGGCTATATAATAATAGATTAAGGAGATATTAGCTACTAAAATTATTAAAATTCTAAAAGAAAATCTAGAATAAGTATAAATTATTTAAGTATAATATTTAAATCTCTAAGTTATAGAAAAACTATTTATAATTCTATTAGAATATAAGAAATATATAAAACTTTTTAAAAAAATTAAAAAAAAAGAATTACTAGATTACTAAAAATAGAATTATAAAATATCTCTAAAAGAGGGTATAAAACTATAACTAGAATAGCTAAGGCTAATATTAATAAACTAAAAAAAAGAAATATAAAAGTATTTATAAAAAAACCTAAAATAGAAATATATTTAGAAAAATTATTATTCTATAGTTTTTCTAATCCTATAGATACCTAAGAAGAATAGTAAATTATAACTCTATATAAATTATAAATAGTTAAATAGTACTATAATTAGGAATTAGTACCTATTACCCTTAGTTATAAAACTTATAAATTAACTCTAAAAAATTAAATAGTTTATAAAATTTAATATATATAATAGATATTACTATATATAAATTACTAAAAGGTATAAATAAAAAATAGTATTTAGAACTAAATATAATTTTTATAAATATTAAATTATATTATTTAGATTAATAAATACCCCTATAATATTTTAGATAGTTATTAATAAGATATTATATAAATATTTAGATATATTCTATATAGTATATTTTAATAATATATTTATTTACTCTACTAGAATACTAGTATTAGATTATATATATATATTATTATCTATAGTATAGTATACTTACTATTATAGTAAGTTATAGTAACTACTAGTAGTAGTAGGTAGTAAATATAAAATAAAGAGGCTAGAATATTTTATACTATTAGAACTAGTATAGGGTACTAAGATACTATTTAAGGGTATATTTTAGCTTAACTTAGAATAATTAATTAATTATAATAATTTATATAATTATATAATATATAACTAATATATCTATATCTATAATTTATAGTAACCTATTATTATTTATAATAAATCTAATAATTAAGAGTCTTACTATCTTATTACTAACTATATATACTAAATAATATAGTACTATCTATTAGATTTATAGAGACCTTTCTTACTACCTCTATATAGTATATAAAATAGCTAATAGTACTAGAAATATAAATAAGTACTAACTAAATATAGTATATATTTAATCTAACTAATAGTAAAATACTAAAGTTATAATTATAAATACTATATATATATATTATATATAATTACTATAAGAATAGATAAATTAATAAAATAAGGGAAATAAAAAGGTATATTATACTTTACTAATATATAAATAAAGGGGGACTAAAAAAATAGCTAAGACTTACTTAGTATCTATATATAGACTAACTAAAAAGGGTATAATACTAAGTTAATTAAAATAGACTTAGTATATATCTACTAATATATAAGAAATCTAATAATAGAGAATTAATAAAGTATTAAAAAGAATAGTTTTTATTAAAACTAGAAGAAAAATATATATAAATAGATACTATTATCTATATTACTTTCTCCTATTCTATACTCTATTAGTTATTAATAATATATATATAAGAAAAAAAAAGAATATAAGTAAAATACCTATTTTTAGTATACTATAAATTCTATTTAATAATATAATATAATACTTATAGTTCTAGACTTACTAATATATTATCTATACCTTAGAATTAACCTAATTAATAAGCTTATATAGGTAGTAATATATCTATTTCCTACTATCTATCTAGGGATACTAATAATTAATACCTATAATAAAGTAGAGAAGTATAATAAGAGTATTTAAATAATAATAATAATAATAGATAATAATTATAATATCTAGAAAATTAAGAGCTAGCTAGGATTTAAATCTAAAATATATATAAATAAAAAGGAAGTACTTAAACTATATAAATTAGATTAGCTAGTAATATAATACTTATTATCTCTTAACTATAAATATATACTATAGTAATAGGAGATATAAAGTATATAAAATTACTATAATAATAAAAAAAAAACTAAAAAAGATAAGAAGTTTATAATAAAGGTAATAGATAATAAAGTAAGTATTTACTAGATATAGGAAATTCTATATAATATAGTAGTATAGGTATAGATAATAGTAATAATAATAGTAAAGGAGTTTTAAATTCTATTCTAAGTTCTAAGTATAGAGTCTATAGGGTAATATATAAAGAGTAAAAAATAAAGAATAAAAAATAGAAATAGAAATAATAGTTATATATAGTTAGTATTTAATAATAGTATTAAGGATATATAGTATTTAATTATAAAATACTAAGTATAGGAGTTTAGTATTATATTAATAATAGAATAAAGTAATAAGGATTATAATATAGTTAACTAGTATTTAGCTATAATTAGTAGCTTTTAATAAATCTTAATAATTAGTTCTAGGGAAAGATAGTAATTAAATAAACTTAACTTAGTAAAGTAAGGATTCTAAATAAATAAATAAAGAGGTAACTAACTAATACTAGCTATAAATATTATAGCTACTAAATCTATATTAATTTATATATAATAATAATCTAATACTAAGTAGCCTATATATCCTTATAAATATATAAAAGTTATAGTAGAACTTATAAGTTAAATACTATAAACTATAATCTAATTAGTATAAAATAGAACTAGTAGAATATTATATAAAGGTATAAGGAGTAGAAAAGCTTATATTATACCTATAGAATTTTATTATAGCTAATCTATTTAGTATCTATTATTTATTTTAAAAAATAATATAAAGAATAGATCCTCCTTATTATAAAAAAAAGTAGGAGTTAATAATAAAGAAATAAAGTTATAAATATAATATAAATATTTATATATTATTTAAAGTATTAAGAGGTTAACTAAATAGAACCTCTAGTTAATTAAATATAATTATATAGTATTTACTACTAAGAGGTAAGGCTATATAGAGACTATAAATAATATAACTATTTTTAATAATTTTTTAAGAAATATTATAGTACTAAATAAAATATATACTACTATTTTTAAATAAATCCTCTAAAATAAATAGAAGATAATATACTAAAATATAATAAAGTAGTTTAAACTCTATATAAAATATTATTATCTAGATAAGATTATAATTAGAATTATATTTATTACTAAAAGAGAACTAGATATTAGTATTAAAGAAAACGCCTTTTATACTAGTAATAGTATACCTATATAAATATAAGGTACTTAAAAATAGAAATAAAATATAATAATATTTTTATAGGGATTATATAATTCTAAACTACTTATACTATATAAATAAGGATTCTTTATACTATATAGGTAAAGCTCTATATAATATAGGTAGAATACCTCTATACTATATAGGTAGGGAGGTTATATAAGAAATAAAATACCTTACTAGTAAATAAATAATTAAAATATAAATAAAAAAAAGTTTTCTATATATTTTATAGAATATATACTAAAGAATTACTATTATACTTTCCTAGAAAAAGCTTTAGTATAGTAGAAATTATAAGTAGAATAAAATAGTTTTATTAAGTATAATATTTAAAATAATTTCTTAATATAAGAATAGATATATATATTTAAATAAATATAATCTAGAATACTATAAATTAAATAGTTATATACTTCTATACTAATCTAAATATTAGAGACTAGTAATAAATAACTAAAAAAATAGAAAATTACTATAATCTTTATAAATTTTTAAGTAACCTTTTAATCTAATTCTTATATATACCTACTATAAACCTTATTAATCCTTAACTTAGATACTATATATTATATTTTTAATAATATTAATTAATTTATTTTACTCTAGCTATTAATACTAGGAGACTTTATATAGGTAGATAATATATAGATTTAAATAAAAGGATATAAAAGTATTTATCTTAAACTATAAAATTATTAAAGAAATAGTATAATTAGACTTAATAATATAGCTTACTACCCTAATTTACTTTATAATCTAGTATTCTTTTAATTACTTAGATATTAAGAACTATAATAGAATACTAAATTAAAACTTATAGTACTAAAATAGACTAATAATACTATTATAGTAGAATTATAAAAATTATATAGTTAATAGATACTAGACTATAGACCTACTAATAGTATTTATACTATTATATAAAATATAGTATATACTATATATATATTATAGAGATTTACTATAAGGTAGGATAACTTAATAAAGTAGGGGGGATAAAAAGGTATATTATACTTTACTAATATATAAATAAAGGGGGACTAAAAAAGTGGCTAAGGCTTATCTAGTATCTATATATAGACTAACTAAAAAGGGTATATATACTATATATAAGGTAATAATATATATAAAATATAAAATAAAAACTATAAGTATAGTTATATAATATAAATAACTAGGTTACCTAAAACTAAATATACTTAAATATCTACTCTACGCCCTTTTTAGTTAGCCTGTGTACAGACGCTGGGCGCGCCTTAGCTACTTTTTTAGTCCCCCTTTATTCGTGTATTGGTAAAGCACAACGCGCCTTTTTATCCCCCCTACTTTATTGAGTTACCCTACCTTATAGTAAATCTCTATAATATATATATATAAATATCTAGTATAATAAGCTAAGGGGGTATATATTAAAGATATTCCTATAGTAAAATATAATACTTATAAATAAACTAAATTAAAATAATAGATTAAATATATACCTTAACTAAATAATTAAGAATCTAGTAAATATACTATAATTAACTTCTATAACTTTAAATCTAATAGTTCTATAAAAAAAAAAAAGCTAAATATTAATTACTAATTAATATTTTAGCTATATATAGGACTTCTATTTTAGAGATAACTATCTAGTAAAAATTATTATTAAAGTACTTAGTAGTTTTATACTATTTATAAAAGTATAGTTTAGTATAATAATTAAGATTATTAAATTAAATAATAAGATTTTTATAGTAAAAGTAGATATTAAATACTAGTATATAAGCTAAGGTATTAAAATTAAGCCCTTAGTACTAAATATATAAGTATAAAATAAAGAAACTAAGTACTTAAAGGATATAATAAAAGAAAAAGCCTATATAATATAATTTAGTATAAACCTTCTATAGGAAATATAGCCTAAGATTACTAAGACTATAGTATACCTATATAATTAAATACTAAATTATAAAAATTACTAGTATTTACTATATAAAGTATTCTTTATAATAGTTAACTTTATTAATAGAATAGTAGTTTAGCTTTAGAAACTAAACTTAGTATACTTTAAAGTATATAGAAGTAAAGCCTTTACTATAACTAATAATATATAGTATAGAAAGAGTAAACTATAAAAACTTAATCTAAAGGTATAGATTAAATATCTTATAAAATACTAATTAATAAATATCTAGTATATATAGATTCTATTATTATTAAAAGTAATTAGTATCTATAATATTATATTTAATAAAGATATAGTATTTAATAGAATATAAAAAAAGCTTATAAATAATCTTATATATAATACTCTAAAAGAGATTATATTATAGATTAGAATTATAGAAAGACTATCTACTTTAATAACTAAACTAGAAATAACTTTATTTTATAAAGATAAATTAGTTATAATAAGTTATAGTAACTTATAATAATAAAAGGTATTAGAAAAGTTACTAGAGAGAAAGTATAATAGTATTTATTTATTACTACTAATAATACTACTACTAGCTATATTATTAGTATAACTTATAATATAAAATATATTATTATTAAAAATATAAATAATAAATAACTATATATAGTAGCTAATAATAGCTAGTATAAAGATTATACCCTAGATAGCTATATTTATAGTAGGTACCCTAGTAGGGTATAAAGATATATATAAAGGCTATAACTTTAATAAAGTATAAGTAAAATAAATACTTATAAAAAAACTAAAGCCTTATTAAAGCTAGCTACTACTACTACTAATAATCTAAACTAAACTTAAGAATTATCTAATAGGGGAATTATTTTAAAAAGTTAAATATAAATACTTTACTAGCTATTAATAAATAAATTTATAGATAGAAGTACTATAAAGACTAATTAAATAAGTAGATTACTAAATTCTTAACTATATATAGGTATATACCTATAAATTTAATAAATACTATTAATTTCTAAAGTATAAGGCTTAACTAGTTATATAAAGAATCTAGTAAAAGGATATTATTTTATAAAATATCTATATAATAACTTTAGCTAATTAATTATTCTATATCCTTATAGTAATAGCTACTAGGTATAACCTTAAACTAAAATAATATAATATAACTAATACGTTTATATATATAATACTTAATTAAGAAGTCTATATAAGAATACCTATAGAATATTTAAAAAGAGGTATAACTTTTAAACTATAAAAGGCCCTTTATAAACTCTAAATCTTATTTAAGCTATAGTAAAAAGAATTTACTATAATATTTAAAAGTATAAATTTTACTATAATTCTATATAAACTATACTATATAATTAAGAATAGTATTATTATTTTTTTCTATTACTAAATAAAAGAGGTAATAATAACTAAAGTAGTAAAACTATTTAAATAAAAATATACTATAACTAAAAAAAATAATTTATAATAGTTTTTTAGTATAGAGGTTATTTAAAAATAAGACTAGTAACTTATATAATTATTATAGACCTTATATATTAAAAAGATCTAATAACTAGTAAATAAAACTAACTACTACTATAATATATTAATAGCTAGTATAGAGTTTAAGTTTTAAAAAGGTTTAGCCTTATTATTAGAGATTAATAAGTATTAATAAAAGATTAAATTACTACTATTTATAGTAGTTATAATATAACTAGATATTACTTTTACTATATTATAGCTAGTCTAGTTTCTATTAAACCTAGACTAAGTATATTAAAATACTACTAATAAAATATTATTATACCTCTTAACTACTAAATATAAGAGTTTATAACTTAGAGATAGATTATACCTCTAGATTACTAGTAATATCTTATTTACTAATAATATAATTAATAGGAAAAGCTTATAAAGCTATATAATTAAGTTATTTAATAGCCTAATAGTATAGAGGGTAAATAAATAAAATACTATTACTACCTCTATAATAGAGATAGAACTACTTACCCTATTATAAATAACTAAAAAAGCTATCTATATTTTAAAATTATTAAGGGAGTTTAGAATTATATTATCTAGCTCTATAATTATAATATAATATAATAATTAATAGATAATTTACTTTATAACTTAGAAAGTATTAAAACTCTAGACTAAGCTCTAATATATTAATATCTATAATTACTAACTATAATAAAAAGTCTCTATAGAAATAATTATTATTAAATATACTAAGTTAGCTAAAATAATTACTAATAGACTTATAAAAATACTACTAGTAAATAAATAACTAGACTTTTTTAACTAGCTTAGATTAGTTAATATAAAAAATTAAGAGGTAATAAGTATTATACTACTTAAAGAAATTTAAAACTATTTTTACTAAATACTCTAAGCTATTACTTATAATCTAGCTTAGATAGTCTAGTAATACTAAGTTAAGGAGGTATATTAGATTATATATATATATATTATTACTTATAGTATAGTATACTTACTATTATAGTAAATTATAGTAATTACTAGTAGTAATAGGTAGTAAGTATAAAAAGAAGAGACTAGAATATTTTATACTATTAAAACTAGTATAGGATACTAAAGTACTATTTAAGGGTATATCGTAGCTAGACTTAGAATAATTAATTAATTATAATAATTTATATAATTATATAATATATAACTAACCTATTTATATCTATAGTTTATAGTAATTTATTATTATTTATAGTAAATCTAATAACTAGAGGAATATATTAGATATATAAAAAAAGTACTTAAGAAAATAAAAAAGTATTAGTTATTTTTTTTATCTAAAGAAGTATAAGTTCTATATTACTAAAATAGAGTATTTAGAATTTATTATTTTAGAGAAAAGTATATTAATAAATCTAAAAAAGGTTACTACTATATAGAAATAGCTAGTTTTTAAATTAATAAAAAATATCTAGTCCTTTTTAAAGTTTACTAACTTCTATTAGAAGTTTATAAAGAATTATTCTAAAACTACTATACTACTAATAGATCTTATAAAAAAGAATAATAGTAAAGTTATATAACTAATTTAAGGGAAACTATTAGAGATATTTAGGAAATTATAGATAGTATTTCTAATAGCCTTATTTATATAAATATTTAATCTATAAAAACTAGTAAAGGTTAAAATAAATATATTTAACTATATATTAGAAGTAATTCTCTTATAATTAGATAAAAATAGGAAATAAAAATTAGTATTCTACTATTTATAAAAATTCTTAGAAGTAAAACTTAACTATAATATTTATAATAAGAAACTACTAGTAATAGTAAATACTTTTAAATAATAGAAAATATAGCTTATAGGAACCTACTTTAAAATAGAGGTATAGATAAACTACTAGAGCTTTACTAACTTTATATTAATTAAAAAGCTTAACTAATAATAAATATAATAGATAGAATTTCTAGTAAACTTTAATTTTATAATTTATTATTAACTTAGAACTCTTAATAGTATAGTAGATATTTTAAGTAGATAATTAAACTTAACTAAAAATAAAATTAAGCTATATAATACTATACTATATAAATATAAAAATAGTATATTTAAGTATAACTAGCTAAAGATTAGAGTATAGATAATTAGTCTAAAGTATATAAAACTAGAAATATAAAACTTTTAGGGCTACTAGAAACTTAATTAAGGCTAGAAAGAAGAATATAATTTCTTTAAATATAATTTTAATAAAACTAGATAAGACTACTAATAGTAGATTATTATTAATAATAGATATATACTTATCCTAATTAGAAAACTATACGAATTAAAAGAATAGAAATATTTAGATATTAAAGAAATAATATATTATATTATAAATAAATATACTATCCCTAAGTTTAAATAATTAGTTATAATAGAGATAAGTAACTATTTAGCTTATTTTAAAAATAAGCCTAAAAGATATAAGCCTTATAAACTTTTATAACTACTACCTATAGTAAAATAACCATAGTAAAGTATAATAATAAATTTTATTATAAAATATCTAAAATTACTATAACTAGGAATAAAGTATATATATAATACTATTATAGTAATAGTATATAAACTTATAAAGATAGCTAAGTTTAGGTCTATAAAAAAATTTATAATAATAAAGAAACTAGTCTATAAAATAGATAATATACTATTTTCTAAGTATAGACTACTAGAAGAATTTATTATAAATAAAAATAAGCTCTTTACTTTAAAGTATTAAAATACTTTTATTATAGTTTTAGAAATAAACTAAAAGTTATTAATAAGCTTCTACTCTAAAATAGATAAATAAATAGAATATATAAATTAGATATTTAAATAGTATTTATAGTTCTATATTAATAATTAATAAAATAACTAAATAGAACTCCTACTAACTATATAGTTAGTATATAATAACTTAAGGTTAGATATAATAAAATACTTACCCTACTATATAAACTATAGATATAAGCTAGTTACTTATTAAAATCTAAAGAATATAGAAAGTATCTCTACTAGAGCCTAAAATAAAGTTTAGAAAATAAAGGAATTTTATAAAGTTTTATAGAAAAGGATTACCTATAGAGCCCTTATAGTATCTAAGAATATAAATAAGTAAAAAATTAAATAACTAATTTTTAAAAAGAGGAATAAAGTTTTTTTATTATAAAAAAATTTAAAAATAAAATAACTAAATAAGAAACTAAATTACTTTTAGGTAAAACCTTTTAAAGTTTAAAAAATAAAGGGACTAGTTATAACTAAGCTATATCTACTAATAGATATAAAAATATACTTTATTTTTTATAAATTATTTTTAAAACTAGTACCTCTAAATACTTTAATTAAAACCTAACTAGAGTTAAAAAATAATAAGTATAAGGTTAAAGTAATTAAAAATCTATAAATAGTTAAGAATTAGTAAAAATATTTAGTTAAGTAGAAAAAATAAATAGAATAGTATAATACTTAAGAACTAAAAGAAAACCTTATAAATTATAAGAAACTACTAAAGGACTTTTACTAGTTAATAATAAAAGGTTAACCCTAAAAGAATTAGTTAATAAGAATACTAGTTTAAAATAAAATAAAAAAGTTAGAAAAGGTAAAAAGATTAATAATAGAAAAATTAGCCTATAACTAATTTAGATTAGTTAAGAATCTATATAGTAGTAATATAAAAATAGTACTAGTATTTATATTTTTTAAAGCCTTCTCTTTTAAAAAATTAAACTAGTAAAAGTTTTTATTCGTACTTTTTTATTTCTAGAACTAGACTATAATAAAAAAAAGTAAACTACTAGAGCTAGAGAACTTTAATAACTAATTCTAATTATTAAAAAGAATTTAAGATATATTTTATTTTAATAGAGATATTAACTAATCTATACCTAATTCTATCTAATTTTTATTTTTAATTCTAATATTACTAATAGATAATATATTATACTTATAACTTAAATATTATATAATATATATATAGTTCTAGATATTAAATATTTAAACTTAATTTATTTTAGAGTATTAATTTAAATAAATAAGAAAAGGGGCTAATTTATAAACTAATTTAGGCTAACCTATAGATAACCCTAATCCTATCTATTTAACTAGCCTATATAATATTTCTACTCTTTTTTAGAAATTTAAAAATTATACTTTATATAAATAGTAATATATATAGTATACTTTTTAGTTAAAGTATTTATAAAATATTTTAGAACCTTCTTCTCTATATAATATATATTATAGAGATTTATTATAAGGTAGAATAACTTAATAAAATAGGGGGGATAAAAAGATATATTATACTTTACTAATATATATTATAAAAAGTTTTTTAGAAGAATTATATAAATATATATATTTATATATATTTATACCTATACTATCTAGAGTATATAGGTATACACAGGTGTATATAGGTATATATAGGTGTATATAGGTATATTAGATTTATATAAAATCTCTATAAAAGAGAATTTCTTTATTCTTTAATAACTTTTATAATATTAAAGCTATAATTATAATTTTTTAATAGGTTTATAGAGAAATCCTTATATAATATTATTTATTTAAAAAGGTCTATTTTATATTATATAATTACTTAATAATATAAAGAA